>JAIPRK010000045.1:0-27603 GCA_025469195.1 Chaitophorus viminalis | reverse complement strand
TGAGTTGGTACCAAAGAGTATATAAAAAAGTAAATTTTGATAAAAATGTAATTATTATACAGGTAATTATTTATGATAATTGATAACTCCTTTGTTTTTAAAGTTAGAGAATCGATCAAATGCCATACCTTCTCCGCAATGAGCTCTTTAATTTAAAAAAAAAAATCATAACGATCGGTTCCGTAGTTTCCAAGAACATATCACTCAAAGGTTTTCATTTTCACATTTATATATTAGATAAGTACTAAACAGTAATTAAAAAAATGAAATATGAAGTCAAAAAATCCCGTCCAACCGCACAGGTACAAAATAAAAATGTTTATAACAATGATGATAATATGATAATTTCTGACTCGCATACTTGCCGATCTATGTTAAATTGCTATTAACTTGAAATTAGTAAACAATTTTTATAAAGGAAGACTTCAAGATGCGGTACTCTTAAATATGACTGCCTGTATAAATCAATTATTTATAAGTGCTGCGTTGATTGTTTCATAATCTATTACTATTTATAATGAAATTATGCTTTTTACAATTCTGGAAATCCATATACATATAGTTATATCTATAGGTGTAGGGTAAGTGCAGATAAATAATTTTATCTATAAGTATATAATTTTTCACTAATTTATTTTTTATAAAAAAAGAAGTATAAGAATTAAAGTAAAAAAAAAATATTAAAATACATCACGTTAAAGTTGTAAGTAAGTATAGTAGGTACCCAATTAAATGTTACTGAAAATAAATTAATAAATTAAATTAAACTATTAACTTGTACATAAGTTTGCCTGTCATTCATAATGTTTTTATACTGAACCTACTTGTTCCTATCGCCATGTGTATAAATAAATACTACTTGGTACGTATATATATATATATATTATATATTATATTAGTAGAACTATATAGGAATCTTGAAGTGGAAACAATATAATATGGAACTTAATATTATATCCGCCGTTCGATTCAAATTAATCGAAAACTCGATGTCACTTTTGTACGTACGTAACCTAATATTATAGGTAACCCGATAGTAAGAAATAAATACAAAATCTATCACTTTTCGTTACTAATTTTATTTATCAATGCAAGATATGACAGTATAAATTACTATGGAGTAATCACCCGCAGTAAACAAAAACGCTGGTTAAAGTTGTACCGTCGTAAGATATTAAGTAGGTACTTTCGGTGATAGATGCCACGTCCCACGTCGTTGTGTGTATAAAACTTTTTATAACTTGACACGCATCGATATTAGCTCGTTATTTTGAGTACAACTTAAATGCGCATAATGTACCTATATCTGATACAGTGATACATATAAATAGACATATTATATGATACACACATAAAGTGTACAGTGTGTCTCGCAAGGATTTACCAGATTTAATGTGATGAGTGGAAATTTATTTTCAGTACTGCAATATATTACCATATTATGTTATATTATACCGTATAGCTATATAATGTATATTATTTAATAACGAGTATACAAAATTATACGTTAAGATTTGTTAGGTACTACTCGTATCGTTATGATTAATTATATTACAAAAAGAAGCGATTAATTGCTGTAATTTATGTATTTATTATCCATATATAGGTAGCTAATATAAAACGCGTTTTATAGAACACGGAATTGTATTTTCAACTTTCTTATTTAAGCTTATCCATTACAGTTATAATTAAATACTTTACGAGTCTTGTGGCACTTGCAGGGGATGTTTATCTCAACTCAACGGTAAATAAAAATTAATTAAAATTAATTTAATCACACACACGGTGGATGGGAGGGGAGGAAGGATCGCTAACACAATAACGCAATTAAAGCAAGTAACAACCTTCAAACAACTGGCATTGGGATCGAACACGGTATTCAAAAAAATATTTTTTTCACTTTTAGTATCGACATTCATCTTCGGAAGCTGATTCTAATCGAAAAAAAAATACACCTCCGCGTCGTCGTACACGATAATACCATTAGCTTAACTGCATAACTGTATCTTATAACGTCCTGTGTTATGATTAGGCACTCACGACACTGTATTTCTGAAGCATAAAATATAATATTGGTGGTAGTGTAAAAACGATTATTCAGTATAATAATAATTAAAGGAGAGGGGGAGAGAGGGTCTTGAAAAGCTTTCAAAAATGAATCTGAAAAGTCTGTGCGCATTCCTCGCCCCTGCAGTAGGGCTTATGATGAAAACTACGTATAGTAGCATTGATGCATTTTTAACGAGTATGAAAAGCGGGCGTACTGTACGTAACGTGATGAATAATGTGTTATTATTATTACAATGCAAATAATATAAATCATGAATCAATGCATTATAAACAAGGTCGGACTAGCGTGGACTGCTGCAGGGCACCCGTCACCCCGACTAATCTTTCTTATTCGAAATCTAACTAGAAATAAAGACAAGCGTTTATTTTCACGGATGAAATCCCACGTAAGTCAACTAGTATATTATATACAATAATTTCCATATTGTATTAATACGCAATAATACCTATCATTTGCTGCAAGCTGGGATAAATATCATCCCACATATCACAACTTTTTAAATTTACTACATCGTCTACATGTTATGAATAATTTGCATTTACTCTAAGATTGTTTTAAAAATATTATTGTACTGTACGTTTATAATACACTTCTAATAATAATACCTGCACAGCCATGGATTAGAAATTTATCAAATCCCTGTGCGGTTGTACTGGAAAGAGTTAACTAAAATTGAAAATTCTCTGGAAAATTCTTTAGAATACTGAAAACCATTTTTATGGAAAAACATATAACTGATAATTAATGAATGAGATATAGTGAATTTTCATGAAATTGTCGATTAACATAGGTTATCATGTGAACATGTACATTTATCTGCGGTTCGTTTCAATTGTCTGGAAATTGAATCATGCACTTGCTATAATATATTGCTTGATGTATACAATTTTTAAATTATATATGGCTTAATTATTACTTATATTTTAAAATTCACATTTTTATTAAACTAAATTTCTCGTGTATCATACTATAAATAATAGAGTTATAAGTACAATTCAACTATTTATAATTTATTTTGAAGGATAAATTTATTGTTTTAACTATTAAGTACCTTTTTTTCTTTTTTCAAGACATAGACAACTTATTCTATCATTTTTTAATATTGACTATGATGCACTATTTTTCACATATAACATTATGTACTCTATTGGCTATTTTATGAATTGTATATTTATTCTATAAGCGATAATTTTTCAATAGCCTTGAAATAAGGATGCTATTACATTTTTCCATACACCTATACTTACGGAGAAAATTGAAACAACTATAATTTTATTTGTATGATGATCATGAATATTCATATTATTGACATATTTATGTTTTATAACTAAACTTTATTTTTCATTATTCAGATTCAGTCAAGAGTTTGAAAAAACTTCACAATGAGTATAAATGAAGGTTTCGAAAAATATATCAAATACTCTCTCACTCTCATTCAAGCATCATTAGAAATTAAAGAAACAAATTAAACACAACTGAAACTACTATAACTATATAGTTGATATTCAAAATTTAAAGCTTAAAATACTAAAATATAGATAATAGGGGCCCCTGCTTCTCTGGCTATCAAATTAATTTAATTTTGCTGAGAACAAATAAAGTATTTATTTAAAACAAGATACATAATTTGAATTGAATTTCATAATGAGAATTCAAATTATTTAAATCATACATTTATTATGCAATGAAAAATAATTGGTAAAAATTATTTAAAAATAGTATTTACATTTAAGATGTTACATTATACTACTGCTGGTTTTAGAAAATCGAACATTTAACTAGATACACTATTAAATAAAAATGTAATTTTGTAAAGAAAGTTCATATAGGGAAATAATTTAAATGATTAGATAAGCCTAACATTTTAGTTGTCCAGATCTTACTTAATAATTACATAATAACTGTCTTTTAGCATCAAACTATTCGAACTTTTTATACGTCGACTAGGTTTAAATTATAGTGTATAGATACTAAAATATTCCACGTTGAAGTTAATTTCTAAAGTTCTCCAATTAAACAAGATAAATTAGTAATTACAGACTTATTACTATACATATATACATTTATATTTTGAATTTATTCGTAAACGATTAATCGATGAGTGGTAATTATAGCCCGATAATTGTAATAATATAGTGCCCGGATTTAAATACACAAAAATATATGTTTTAAAAATGAAAAATCTAAAATTCAAAATGAATGTTTCTATTTAACGGATTCCTCTATATTACGAATTATTTTAGTTACTTTCTTGAATTCGTTGTAAGAAAATTTCACTGTATGTTGAAAAACTTACACATTTCGACATTTGTCGATGCATAGATTGACAAAGTTACCGACAATTCTAAATATCTAATATAATAATCTCAACCGCGAACGAATACATATTATTTTTTTTATTTAATTTATATTTTTACAATATTGAACATATAATTGTATACCTATATAAAATTTAAATCAATTTATATACGGTGATTTCCCCATGTGTTATACAGATTACAATATAATAATATAATTTTTTTTTTTTTTAATATATTTAAATAATTTACAATCTATACAACATTATGTACAATGAGCAAATTTTATAGCTAATATAATATTAAGTAGCAGAATTTTAACATTTGTGGGCAGGCACTCAGCAGCACCACCTTACCAAGAACATTTAAGATGTCGTGGTTTTTATTTTTATTTTTTCATTGGAATAATATTTATTATAAATTTATACAACACTATATTACAGTTATTGTACTCGCAACACGTGATTATTCGGATTTAAACCATAAAATTTTTAACGATAAATATAATATCCTTAATTTATAATATATCCTACTACTCGGGTATATGTTGTCATTGAAAACCACGCAGTGGCTGTTTAAAAATGGGCAGTCAAAACGGTAAAGAAAATAATATTCTGCCATACAACTGATAAAAATATATATAAAATATTTTTTTTTAATTAAATACCCCGTGTCGATGATTTATATCGTAAATGTAATACTTATTATAAAAGAGTCTAAAATATTTATTTATAATGTACAATCTGCAAGCTAGGTGTATTTTATTTACATAAATATATGTATTTTATGCCCGGTACCAGTGGCACGTGGGCTTGGTGGATATTTATTATTGTATATACAACGGTGCACAACATATAATTTTTACCCATCCCCACCTTTTTTACAAAGATACAATAAAATGTTTTTAAGTCGTATAATATTTTATGGTTTTGTGCTTATAAATGCAAATTTTAGCATTTTAAGCATATAAATGCTCTTTTCAGTACGTACATAATAAAACAATAAATATTAATAAAACGTTTATGTACACATTAAGTAAGCTGTACGAAATTTCGACCATGACACCTATAGGCGTATAAAAAATTCCCTCACCACGTCCACTACTAACCACATTTTTAAAAATCAAAACATGTTCTAAGTGGTCCAGCATTCCTACCTTAATAAAATCGATGTAAGGTATATTCAGCGAAAGTATCATAAATTAATTTTGTCGGTCGTGGTTTGCTTTAATCTGTATTACTTCTTAACATATTATAATTTATCTAAAATGAAAATATTTAATAAGCTAATAATCTATAGATAATAATACGGAAAGCAATAGAATATATTTAAGAAATTAGAAAAGATTTTCATATCTAGATATACGAGACTAGTGACGGCACAAGAGACTATATGAGTGACGCACTGAGATCCGAAACGTAATTTTACGCGACAACAAGTCAATATTAAAAACTAATATTTTTAATGTTGTTTTTAAATAATAATTATCTAATAATATTCATTACAGGGAATAATTTATATTGAATCATAATTGTCCAAGTATAACTACGTTAACTATATATACAGCACAAATGTATTACTCTGTAATAACTTCTATAAAAATTATTTTACTTTATTTTCATTTTTTACTTCTTCAATAAACAAATTTTACGTTAACAATAAGTATAACAAATAAATATATAATATGAATTCGAAAACAAGGTTTGGAGTATAAGAAATTATGTTACAGACTACACAGCTATGAAAGTTTTGGATGTGAACTAGAAAAGTATCATATTCATTTTTTGCTTAAAAATTGTTCTTGTTTTTGATGTGATCCAAATAAACCAAAAAATTGAAATCGGAGGAGAGGCGTGTTTGCAGAGTACTGACAATGCTTTTTGGAGTCAGTTGTACACTGCAAGTTATAAATAACGGTTATTGCGAGATAGAACGTCGTACACGCGGCAATACTTTCAACAAAATCCACAGCTCTGCACCTATAATTGAGAATAATGGCGTTGCGCATTGCTAGGGAACCGGCAATGTTTTTGGATTTTCGGAGATCGCAAAGCGAACGCAATAATATTACGCTTTGGCTAATTTCATTCGCTCACCACGTCGTGCACATCATCATCGGTCGAATCCCTATGTAGTCGTTGCAGTGCACTCTCGGCATGCAACACGCTCTTGATTTATTACACATAGGTGGTCCGCAGGGACGAAACTTGATTTTATTTCGCGGGTAAAAAAAAAAAAAAAACACATTTCTGTCTATGTATACCATATTATTACCCTTTACGCCACCTAATTTAGCTCCACCTATAACCTGCGTATACGTGGACGAACGGTGAAAGTAGCGTTTTCCCAAAATACGACCTGAGTACGCCTACACTTTTCGAAACCGATGTAAACCGCGTAGATTGCACGTCCCGACTTGAGACTATTATCGTTATCGTCGCTTATATATTATGTGTTTCGATAACTGTTAACACGGGCGCGGTATAGGCTGTATATAATATGTACGACTCCAAATATTGGTATACGATATAATAGATGTAAATAAACGATCATCTCGAAGAAAAACGGCTGTTGTATGGTTTTCACGATTTTTTGCAACGCCGCATTCTATGCGTATTTTTTGATTTTTTTTTTTTTCACGTCCATGATTTTAGCCTGTAGTCACGTATAGTGTCTTTTGTCGAGTATCGAGTGACGTGATTCCGTAAAAAAAGTTCTCTCGAAAGATTGCCCGCATATTACCACGTTTCGTGACGCGGCCCTAGAAATTAAGCGTGACATTTTTTTTTTCATCTGCAATGTTCAATCTCAGATTCCGAACTGACCGATTGGTTTCGTAATAATGTTTAGATATTTTCCCGGTACGGTCGAAAATATTCCAATGATCCTCGCAATGTACTAAATTTTAGATTGAGAGTCAAACAGATGTCAACGAGTCCTGTTGAGATGGCTTTTTTTACTTTTTTTTTTTTACTTGTGTTAGTGGTGGCCAGAAAAAATCATGAAACAAAAAATTGGTGAAAACACGACGGAATTATTTCCTTTACACCGATGTAATATATTTTCTATTTCAATGATAATATGCGCGATGAATAAGCACCAAATTAATTTGGTGCATTTTGCTTATAAAAGCCTAACCACATCAATATTAGGCATGGCGTTTGCTGTTCAAACACACAAATAGTTTTAAAATTATTCAAATTTAAACATTTAACAGTTTTCAAATAATTATTTTATAATAACTGTAAAACATACAGAAAAATATGAGATTCATAGAGTATCGTTAATTAATTATTAAGCTGAATTAATTAACTTAACTTTAAAATACATCGTAATAATATGATATACTTAAGAATTAATTTTTTTTTCTTTTATAATAAATGATCGTATTTTATTAATAAACTAAAATAGTCTTATTATGAAATCCGAAGAAAAAAATTTTAAATTTAACAAAGTCGAAAAGATTTTCACTTACCTAGTAAGTAAATACATTTTACTGGATGTTTTAATATTATTTTATTATTTATTATTTTCTTCATCCGGCTTCTTATGTAAATTATAATTTGTAACTATCCTCCTCCCACTGGCCCTACTCTGATATTAACTCAACAACTCAAATACAACTAAATTGTCGTGGAATAATTTTAATTTTAACAACGGGATTTTAACTGTAAAATAATGATTAATAATCATTATTAATTATAGTTTTTGATTTACATACTTACCACATTTGTATTTTGGTATTATAATATATTATGTACATTCGTGCTATATTGTATTAGATTTTATTCCAATTCCAAAGAATCTGAATTCGAATTTTTTGATAAGAATACAATACAAATGCAAAAAGAGTTTTTTGTTTTCCCCTTGTTTCACATAATTCCCTTAACCTATTTTCTGAAACTTTAAACTATTTTGCCAGACCAACAGTTTTTCAAAACCCCCCTACATATTGATATTTAAATTATTTTTCTCGTCCGTTACGTTTGTTTACTTATATTATATATTTGCATAACGTTTAACGTTTTATAGTTTCGTGTACAGCTTAGTTGAGCTTATATACCTCATACAACGTTATTGTATGGTTCTTACCATTCTCGATCGGATACAATTGGGATACACTAAGCGGTTTATCGTACATCGTCTTGTTTCGGACAAAATAATCGCATACGAGAAATGTATTAGTTTATATTACAGATTGTATGGTCCCGATGTATTGAATTATCATATATTGTTGTGCATAATTACATTACAATAATTAATAGGTATTATATTAAGTTGCGGCGCGGCGCGTGCAGTATACTGCTATTGTATACGTGATCAATTTATACTTGTTATATATTATAATAATAATGTAACAAAACGGATTAAAATGCCTACGCATGTACGATTATGGAATATGCAGAGGCGATTAATCGACGTAGATACACATCACTCAAAATAATGATTGTAGCGCTGAATGTTTGTCTTTTATTTTTGAAATTCAAAAAGACGGATTTTTGCACTTCTAAATAATATAGTATCTATACGCTTAACAAATTTTTTTATGATTACAATAAAACAATCAATTTCTTTTGTTTGACGGGATTTTAAATATATTATTAGGCGCATTTTAGGCAAAAAAATTTTTGTTACGTACTAGGATTCTAGGATTTTGATGTCTTAAAAAATGCATCAACACTTCAGAAAAAAATACTCGCACAAAACGTAAACGTACACAGTTATTTTTGACGTCGTATATGATACCCCCATCGTACACTCTACCGTATTTTGCCTCATTTTCTGAAAGCTTATAAGACATTGCATGTACAACGTAAATTTTTATAGTAATTCACTTTACCTTTTAAATATTATATTATACGAAACCACCAACTCATAAAATGCATCGCGTGTATTATAACCTATATGTAACGCAAAAGACGGTTTTCATATTTTAAATTGAGAAGCCACGAAAATACTAACTATATATGCGGTAGTGCGCCACTTGAGAAATTTACATAAAACAAAGAGATTAAACACGGTTCGCAAAGTGGTTTAAAACTAGATACCGATGTTGGGCTATCAATTATAATATAACCAATATGTCTATTGATACAAAAAAACATAAAATTTAATTTCCTGTTATTGTAACGATTCATAAGCTACATTTTCCATTATACAAGAACAAGGTGTAGATTAACGTAGTGTTATATCTTATTACTAATCAAGAAACTACTTCTACATAGTACTGCGACTAGCTTAAATAAATAGAATACGTATGTAGGTTACATTATGATTGTTATTTATTACCTATTTCATTTCACGCTGACACATGAAGTAAGTAACCGTTGAAAGCACCATATATAATATCCATATATAATATTTACATAATATATAATATACTATGCTTATCAAATTTATCGTAGTATATTGTTAAGGTAATCTTTTATTTTAAACCAAATATAAATGATCCATATCACCGCGATATATTAAAATATGAAATCATTATTAAAATCCATAATTAAAGCGTAATATAACTATAATAAATATTATTCAGTATCGTGAGGAAATTAGAATTAACCGCCAATATAATAATAATAATAAAAGATGTACCATAACTGGCATAACTTATGATCGATATTGTCAAAGAACACGGTAAGTATATTCTCAGCGCAGTAACATTTATACTCTATATTATATTATGTGTACCGTAAATTAGTATACCCTGCGTTTTTAGACCGTCAAAAATTGAATAATAATTACCGATCAAACGTTTTGTTATCATGCGTTTTTTTTTTTTTTTTATTGTAAGCAAATATCATTGAAGTGAGAACGTGCAACACTGAAATCAAATTGCAACAGAAGATTTTTTAACTCATAAAAACTTTAGATTTTTCCTCGTAAAAACGAACGGCTGTGACCAGTGCTCAATTTCGTTCGCGCTAAACGGTCAATGTGAGAACGAAGAATGTTGTATCGAATACACGTAATTAAACATTTTCAAGGATGTTGAAAAACATGTTATAAATGTAAACGCATCACACGTCAATGTCACCAACAACAGCTGGTCAAGCGGCAAAATACATTAAAAACTGTTTCGAAAAGCTTTTCTCGTTAATCGTCAGTCCACGCTACCCAAACGAGTTTTCGGATGACCAAGTGAAAAATAACATCATCGCGTCCTACTACCTACTCGAGTCGTGGACAAAGTTTTTAGAACAAAGCCAGTATAATATTATACATTTACTTAGGATGATCTCGGGCTCTTTGGGTGAAATCGAATTATATTTTATGTTCTGAAATTGCCATTACACGTCATACAGATGCAGTACCTAATATTCTGAGCGCACCGAAGTTATTATAATTTAACGAAAAAGATGTCAACAACCCGAATAGCCAAAACATTAAATCTAGAAAAATAAATGTATACAAAAGAACGCGATCGCAATTATTAGTATAACCAAATTTAAATAGTTATTATTTTTCACTTGGGTATTTGTAAAAACTAATCCGAGATTTAAAAGTGTTTATAATTACCTATTTAAATTAGACTTATTTTTTAGTGTAGATTGTCTTTGATGATTATTGTAATGATTTAATTTTCTTTTCTTTTTCTTGATTTGACGGAACGGTAATATTTCATTTTGGTTATTTGCTATGGATTAGTTTCAAACGTAGACTAATATGATAAAAAATTCATGAATAAATATACATTATTAATTTGGACGCCTTATAAGATAAACAAGCATAACTTATACAAGTGTAAAATTAACTACATATAATAATATATTATTTAAACTAAATTTATTAAAAAAAATACTACTTTTACAATACTTCTAGTCTTAATAATAATAACTATTCACAATTTCACATACCTTTATAATTAAAATTTTAAATGATTATTAATAATTTATCTACAATTTATGCATCTTATATTTGATTTATATCTTATATCTTATATCAGTTGTTTTTATATTTGTTATTGATTATACTTAATGTTATAATTATTTTTCTAAAACTTAAGTAACTGAATATTTTAATTTATATATCTTTATTCTATTGTTTTATCCATAGTATTTTATTATATTTCAACTAAACTCACTAAATTATTACTAATTATGTGAACTGCAATGAATCAAAAAATTCATCAGTTATTTTTATTTTACTAAAAATTAAAAAAGCGATTTATCAAATACCGGGCTGGTGCATATAAAATGCCAACATAATTTTATTTATTTTTTCTTATCAATATAAATAAAGGCCTCAACATCATAGATAATTGGACAAAAAAGTTTTACATGATTTATGAAATATTGGTTTAACAGTTATTATATTTTTATAACATCAAAAGAGGGTTTACAAATATTGCTGGAAAAAAAATAAAAACAAAATATAAATTGGTTTAACTAGTGAAAAATAAATTAAATAATTTATATATTATTTACATTTTCCAGTTGAATTTTTTGTAGACAATCGAATTTCTAATACCTACCAATATCAAGTTACAATTATCTGTATTAATTTACCGTAAAAACAAATGCGATGTGTATCACATTTACATTTATCTCAAATATGTTTCATAAAATCACAAATGTTGTTATAATCAATTATAAAGTGATAATGTAGACCATCGTCATTTTAAGTTCTGAACTGCGGTGAAAATTAGTAAATATTTTACTGCAGACTGTTTTTAATGCAATGTAAATTCCATTAGCTCACAATTCACTTCGATAAAACATCGTAAGATACACTGCGTTAATAGGTTATTACAGATAAAAAAAAAAAAAAAAACACTTAAGGAGTCCAACCGGTGAGATAACCAGAAGCATTGGTTTCACATAATGATATTATTTCTTTTGTCTTGTTTGATTTTTTTTTCTAATGACTCAGTCTAGAGTGCTAAAAAAGTTTTATCCAGCACTTTTATGAATTAAGAGATGAACACAAATTTTATCTAGAACAGCAAACATTTTATAAATTTATTTATATTTTGTTCCTGGTATAGTTTTGTAAAATAGCTAAAAACTTTAAAAGACTATATAAATACGGAACAATTAATATTGAATATTCTTTGGATGACCTAAATTCGGATTAGATCGTTTTTTATCTTTTTCCCTACTTTTCTTTGGATCGTTCTGATAATATTTAAGTAACTTACAAGTGCAACTTTTATATTAAATTTAGATTTGTGTTCCATTCAATGCCTTATGTTACTTTAATATTGTATGTGTACTAGTGTAATATTAGTTTAGTATACATCAAAAAGCTCGGGTGATCAATATAAATTTTAGTGTGTTTGTAATTAAAAACCAACGAGGCAAACTTATTCAAAAGTTTTGTGAGGATTTTCCACATCAAATTTATTTGAAAACGACCAACTACGTAGTATGGTTGATCTATTTCGACTATACGATAACGGTTCAAACAAACATTCGTATGATGACTGTATACACAAAGGGTCTAAAAAGTTTAAAGAGTCGTCTCGGTTTGCAATCTTACACTAATTAATGAAATATTTCAGATTCAAATAAAATCAATAATAATAAGTCATTAGATTTTATAGTATAAGTATTAATATTATAAATAAATAACTAATAAATACATGCTATTATACTATAGTAGTTATTATCTAGTATGTAAAGTATGTTGATACTAGGTATATCTTTCCAAATAACTATAAAAATTTAGCTTTAATCATTACAATTGAATGAGTAATTTATAAGTTATAACCATCACATGTATTCATAGTTATAATTTACAATAGAGATGTTGTAATTAAAATAAAATTAATAAAATAGTAACTATATGTTTTTCGTGTCTAGTTGGGTACTATTTTGTTAAGAAAACTTAATTGGTTGGACGGGGCAACGCAGTTATATTATAACGTAGACGATATGCGAGTTACTACGTTTTGAAAACTCTGAGGTTTCCGACAGAGCTCAGAAAGTACTAGAAGTGTTCATGGAGTACCTACTCATGATTATTTTACAAAGAAATTACGAGAAAATCCAATAGATGTGTTAGATTAAGATACGAATTTATAAATGTTTATTACGACGAAGTATAATTATTAAGTTCATTTATTTGAATCGTATGACATTTTTAATTTTGCTGCAGATTATAGTATTGTATATATAATTATACGTAATCACGTTTATTATAATAGATTTTTATGATGAATTAGTGAATTTTTTTTTTTTTTTATATAATACATACTTCAATTTGAGCTTTTTTCCAAATCTTGATTATAAATATTATGCGAACATAGTTTATTATCAGAAGCTTATAAACCCGTGGATTTGTAGTAAAATAATTTTCGGTGGTTGCATTATATTTTTGAAGCCAGCATAATAATTTTAGAAATTTGTATTCGGAATCATAACTATTCGTATTATTATATATAATAAGTTATAATTAATAACGAATAGCTGAGTTAATAACCATTCATGGTATTTTTTGATTTTTAAAAGTATTTATCAATTAACTTACTAAACGTGAGAGAGAAATAGATTTTTCTCAAAATTGTCCAATATTTTTTATATTAATGGTTAATGTTTATTATTCTTTTATGTGTTAAACATTTTATCTGCGAACTTATATTATTAAATATTAGGGAGTAATCCTAACACACATATTATAGTACTATCCAAATATTCTGTCTGTATACCGCTCTTTCGAGGATAATGCTCTACAAAACAAATATATAAACAAATCACATAGAATAAAATATAATTACAATATAATAAAGACAAATGAAAACAAACATAAAGTTAGTGCGTCTCTCAGATCACAGTACACATACGTACCTCGACCCAACCCACCAACCGCAATCCACCAGTCATGACGTTGGCCGTCTTATATAAATTTACAAATCTCGTCCTCAGCTCATTTGCTTCATTAGCTATTATATCATATTGTTAATAAAAAAAAAAAAAAAAAACATTTTAGTTCTGGCATATACGACAAAATTGTGGTAAGATATACTTAAATCAAAAATAATATTATTCATATACTGATATACTATAGATCATACACGAACTGTTTAACTGTAAGATTTAGATTAATATTCCTATTCCACCGATGTGGTCTGTAGATATAAAATGTCATGGTACAAAAATAATAATTTCAAAAGTAACATACTAACATATACTATTATGGATGAGAGTATTTTATTATTAATGTTATCGGTTGATGATTCCATGTACTAAGGTCAAATATTCAAATAGTCAAATGTATATATTGCAATATACTTCAAGTATGTAATAACATGTATGAATTTAAATGTGTGTGTGTGTGTGTGGGGAGAGAAAGAGAAAGAGATTATGATGACTAAAGCAATCCTGAAACAGCAGAATAACAATAATAATAGTTTTACGAGTAATTATTATTGCTTTTGACGTATATCTTGCTGATATATAACTACATACTACACGTTTGAAGTTTTGTCCTGACTCTTTTCTGTATCATAATAATACATCTGAACATAATAATTCTCATAATTAATTTGTTTATTAATTATATAGATGATATCAATCGATTCCGATAGTTTGAACAATATCTGGTTATAAGAATATTCGTGCGCTTTATTGGTTACAAAAGAAAATTAACCAATACTAATGTTCCCTCAACCATTAACAGTCTTTAGTTTAATTTAAAATTAGATTCCCTTATAACTCGCCGCAAAATATCAGATATCTCTTTCATATATAAATTGGTAAATGGTCTAGTATCTTGTCCCCCATTATTGGAACGCATCCCTTTCAATGTACCTCAATATTACTCCCGTTCTTGTTCAACATTCTATCTAGATACTCACCGCACTAATTATGGCCACCACAGCCCTTTAAATCGGCTCTTAACTGAAGGCAATGCTCCTAATTTTGATCTTTTTTTTTATTAGTCAATCAGACCTCAGGCGTCACTACTCAAATTTTTAATTATAATTTAATTTATATCTTAAATACCTATCTTATTATTATATGTTCATTTTTTTTTCTTTTTTCTTTTCTTCATTAACTATGTATATCAATGTTTATATATTACCTATCATTCAATATCTATCTTCAATTCACTATGTTAAATTGTATATACAACTAGGCTCAAGTACAGGTGTTAATTCAATAAAATAAAAATAAAAATAGTTATCATTCAAAAAACTCGGTTTTCCAAGTTATTACAATCGCTCAAAATCTCGTTATATATTTGTTCCATGGTATGACTACAGCATGAAAACTTTGAATAATTTTATTACTGGTCAACGAACATGTATATAATATGTAAATATTCAATCAACGTTATAACTAATACAAACAGACCGCGGTATTGTCTTTATACCTTATGTACAATATTAGCTCTATTCGGTATCACAGCTACGTCGTCGTACGTCCGCGTTGTGTTATGCGCCTTATTCGACACACGACGATTATAAACTATATTTTATGCTTAGAACTGTTAGAAGTTACTTCAATATGGTTAGACGGTACATAATATATATATATATATAACCGGACGAAAACGAAGAGTTAAGTCCAGAGATCGAGGCTTTCTTGCAGTTTGATTGACGATTATGGTTAAAAACGATATGATGAATTGTATAGACGTAATAATATTAATGCGTTAATAACAAACTTCAATATTATAACTTTAGTCAAAATAATTTATTGTCAAAAGAACACAAAAAAAAAAAAAAAAACGATGATCACCAAAACACCGAAAATATGATGATGATCTGATATAAATCGTACATGAACTTATTATAATGTATTTACGACGGTTCTTGTGTTGTTTCTTTTCGGTTTCCAGTTTGGCAACGGCCGCGGTGCACCTCCGTTGATGACATAATTATTGGGCGGCGTACAGGACACGGCTTCAGCGTAACGCGTATTGACGGCGGGGGTGGCGTCCGAACAGAGATCATATTATTATTATTATTATGTTCAACAACACGACGGCCCGCGAAGGCAGCCTATGGACGAAGGACGCGGGCGGCATCGGCCAGGCGTCGGTCATCGAGGAGCTGATCTCCGAGTTCTCGTCGTCGCAGATGAAGCTCACCGAAATCAGGAGCATACTGCTGATCGGCATGTACGTCCCGTTGTTCCTGGTCGCGGCCATTGCCAATTCCGTTGTCATCGTGGTCGTCATCAAGTATCACTACATGAGGAGGTAAGGATAATAAACCGTATTCTACGCAAACACGGTACCAGGGCCGTAGCTAAGGAATTTTCTATGACAAGGGTCCAGTTCTATAGATATGAATTTGATAGAGGATATCATTATAGGAAATTGCATTTTGTTCAAAACTGTGAGAATAAAATATTATATTTCCATGATAACATCAAGTCGATTTTTCTCGGCTTCTTAGCCATTTCATTCAATATTTCATCCGATAAGATAAAACTATTATCAATTATCATTTATCACAATGCACCACGATGTAGATATTATCGATTTTATCTACATCGTGCAACGCACTTCAGGCATTATTTTACACCTGGGGCATAATAATATAAATTCACTATACCAATATAGTAATATCGTAAGTAAAAAAAAAAAAGGTTTAAAAAATAAACATTTTTAATTTTAGAATAAACTAGAATTTTTCTACCTTGTTGTTGGAGGGGGTTTGGACCTCTAAACCCTCCTTCCCCCGTAGCTACGGCCCTGCACGGTACATGTTATCGCACGCCCTTGTCGAAGCACAAACGAATTGTTATCATATTATTATCAATGTTGTAAGTCATAAGCAACTAACGTTTTTATCCATTTTACCGTTTTTCGTTTCACCTGCAACGCGCCCGAAATCATCGCCACGTGCGGGTGACATGAACTGCCGTTACACGAATTAATAACCGCGCAGACGTTCGCGTATACTATTCTGCTTTATACTACCTACTATACTCACAACAAGGATTAAATCGACAACATTCCAGTACCATAGGCGGACATTCGGTTGAATATTTAGGTGGGCTATAATAATCCAATGTAAAATAAAACGAACAGATAATTATAAAAACAACTTATAACATTTCAAATAAAGTTTCGATTTTGGGGGGAGAGCTGTTAAAATATTTAGGGGGCTAACCCCCCCCCCCCCGATGTCCACCTAAGCCCAGTATGAAAATTGATTTGTCCCGTATCATCACGGTAAGTGAAATTTAAAGATAAAATATAACTATATACATTCCCATGTTTTTGATCGACTGAAAAAATATATTTCTGATAATACGAATATAATGAGCTTTACTTAAATGTATTTTCGTTCGAAATCCTTAAATATTTTCATAAAAACACAGTTGTTTTATAAAATGATTATTTTACAATGTTATTGGATTAAAAAATTCCAAAGCCATTTTTCCAACCGAGTTAAAGAATAAAAATACGAAATTTGATATTATATTCGGCCCCGGGCATTCTACTATATAATATTACACTAAAACAAAACAAAAAATAAACTAAAAAAGATTAGTGTTTACACGGATATTTCCATCGGAAAAACATTTCCCAGGCCACCCAATGCATTTACCATATACATACTATAAAATACGTGTGAGTTTATCCACCTGTTTTTGTTAGGAAACCAAGAAAGTAAGGTTGTAGTTACTAGTTAGTGGTGTAGGGTTTAAGTTGACAAATCGAGTTCTTTATGTAATGTGGTGTTGACAAATGATCATTAAACTTTATAATGTGTTTAGAATTTTTGGGAAATAATTATTATTACTATTATTATTATTAATATTATTATTGTTATTATTATTATTATTATTATTATTATTAATATTATTATTGTTATTATTATTATTATTATTATTAATATAATCTTCTACAGAATCGTTTACATATAGTTTTTATTCTCTATATGTTACATACATTCAATATTTGTCTAAGATTTTAAATGAAATGAGAAATGTATTGGTTTGGATTTACCATGATGTATGTGTTATTTTGTGTGTATGTTTGCATACCTACATGATTTTGACCAAAGCCAAAAGATTGCTTTGATAATTATAATCATAGAAAGCTTCTTATAGAAAATGGTATTTAGATGGTAGTATAATAGTCACTTTTTAAATTTCTCAACAGTTTTCCGAGTACTCGAAAATACTTTTAACCAAGATTGAGTTTTAAACCTTACACGACTTAGTATTTTATCACTCTCTATTTCATTAGAATAGGTTATTATAAATATAATATTTTAGAAATTCACAACAACAAATTAAAAAATCACATTTGCTTAATACAATATAATATATATTATATATTTTATAAACTAGAATACTAAAAAACGGGTTGATTTTATTGGAAAATGGTTGTTATATATTTTCATGACTGAATTTTTAAACTATTCTAATCTCGTAAAAATAATATAATATATGAAATAGAATACAAACCTATTTTTGCTTCAAATAAATATAAATATAGCTGAAAAACTCGAATATAATAGATTTTCCAAATAGATAGTGTGAAAATACAATAATACGAATAAAAAAACGAGGAAAAAATCTCTCTCTGCAAATACGATGCGTGCGAATTTAAATTCGTAGACAGAGTAATACAGTGTTTATAGCTTCGACAGCAAAACATTGATTGGTCGAACACGTACTACATAGAGCTACTCTACGCTATTGTACCAGTCCGCGACACGTACTATCAATATTATGTTAATAAAGAAAACATTATAAAATAATAAAACGATATCGCGAACATTACTGCATATTGAAAATCAGTAAAAACTGTTGAAACCGCATTAATACCGCACGCGGTGTATGTATAATTTAAATCATAACCTTGTCAATAACAAGTCTAAGTTCAAAATGGACAAATAACTACACATTAAATTTCTTATGGGAAACGTTAATATAAAATTCTACATAGATTTAAAATTTTAATTGATACTTCAATTTAGTATTAAACCATAAAAGTCGTTATTACATAAAGTTTAGTATATAATGCTTAGTGAATAATTATTGAGAACACGGTTGTAATTTATGACTTCCATTAAGTTTTTTTTTTTCTGCAAACAAATCGTCACCATTACTCACCATCCATATTCCCGTGGATTGTGGATAATAATTATAAAAAAATATATTAAAATGACAAACCAAACTTTGAACGCTTTGATCCTGCTGAGAAATACTACTGTTATTCGTTTTTTTTTTTTCACATTGTTAGGTATCATTATTATTGTTTTGTCAACCGTTTCATTTGACCATCCGAGCAGAACACAAATTTGGTTGGAACATTGAGACGAGAAACTTTTATACATTGTATATGTATATATGCGCCATTTAAGTTATATTCTGTTCTGTTGATATTATTATTTCTGATGGCTTTGGCTGGTTTAATACAGACAATGTAATAATTTATTTGTTAACTTCCATACTAAGCTCCACGGGAAATCAGTACGTCAAATACGCTATGATAACGCCATCGATTTCACAAACGTTGGAAATTCTCGATACAAATTACAACACATCAATTCAGTTTTACCGCCATCATCGAAACACTCTGAACAGTATAATCACACTATTTGTTGGTAATTATTTAAATAAACCCATTAATTATGAGTCCTATTTTGTCTACGTGGTACTATAACAAAGTTGATGCGATCAAAATCATATGAAAGACCATATGCGTTCAATCGCTTCACTCTGATAATCTTTTTTCACAATGATGGATACAAAAATCCGAAACATAGTGGAACCTTTCAAGTGCCGATGATGTCGTTCCACAGCTGATAATATTGCGGTTCGAAAAATACCAAAAATTCTCATTGTTCAACAGATTCATCTCTCGTTTCTCTCTTGTCCTCTCTTTCACTTGTGATGCACCATGTGATAATTTTGCACTTCTGCGGTATAAATTATACTATTGTTCTAAAATACAATTAAAATTATACGAAACCATCCGAGAAACTGTTTGTGTTACAAGTTGTGCTACGTGTAGTCTCAACTAACTGAGAGTTGAGACTGCATCGTACTGAACCATACAAAAACCAAGAACCGTGTTTGTTTAAAGCATAACAAGTTTGGCCGCATTACTGTACTGATTCGTTGGAATATATTAAAACCGATTATGTGTACGAGAAACGAGAAACCAGAAACATTGCTGGAGCGTAAAACAAAAAACTGCTTTTAGTTTTATTATAATACGTGAATGCATCGTAAATTTACGTGCATACACATCCATCGTAAATTTACGTGCATACGCATGCATATATATATGTGTTAAATGTGTCAAAATATTCGTGAGATTATACTTTATACGACGACTACTAAACATACAGTTTGCGCAAGTTCTCTTGGCCAACACGCGGTATTTGTGACGTGCGACGACAGTAGGAGAAGTTTTCGTTGTTATTATTACTGTAGACGTCCATTTTAGTAATTACTGCAATATTATGCATTTTATATGCAGTTGCTAATTCGCACGACGAACTGTAAAAATATAATTTTTTAAAACTTTATTAATTGAAATATTGCAAAATTTTAAAACTGATTAAAAATGATGTGAAATGCGCCGTATAGTTGCAAGTGAATAAACATTTTTAAAAACATGTTATTTTGCACAATATATGTAGTTATATTATACGTATTATTTTTAACTTTGGACTATTAAGTATAAAGTATACGCAATAGGTTTAATGGACTTAAATGTAACTCGTATTAAAATACACACAGTGTAAAATAACTAGATTCATCCTGCGAGTCCTAATATTAAATTAAATGTATAAGAAATTCCATCTGCCTTAGATGAACATAAACCAGTGTCCCGAGTATACAATGCATATACACTAGCCCAGCGGATTTTTTGATTTAATTTAGTTGGATTACCGATTGGAATTCCGTTTGATGTGTCCTGACTCTCATAAACGCACCCACATACACACACACACACACACATATATATATATACATGATAGAGTCAAGATAGGTCTCTTATTCTTTTATCGTTAATAAAAATTATAATTTAATAACGTAGAGGTCGCTTAAAAAGTTAATAATATGGGTATACAAAATGTAAATTTATATTTACATTTTCAGCATTTAAATAACAGTTTTTCATTTCAAATATTAATATTTAGTTAAAATCACAATTAAATATAAATCACATCAAGTCTATATAGAGGCTATAAAGTATATAAGTATAAATAGCTTAATAGTAAACTCGTTTAAAAAAAAAATACCCGAACTGGAGTGTTAATTTTATGTTGATGAAAACGAACAAAATAGCTCTTTATCATACTCGTTTATGATATCATATAAGGCAGGTTTTAATAAATTCTAGATCACTGTCCTATAATGATCGCCGTCATTATGAATTGAATTAAAAATGTATAATTTAATAATACACATATAATAAATAATTGACCATAAATCAAAGAACGCTTTCAAAAAATGTCCACTAAATCCCGAGTGTATTTTCAGAAGTTATCTATTTGATTTTTAATAATCTTGAACGAATTTATTATTGACAAGTGGCTAATGACAATTATGGATTTCAATGATTTTTTTTTTTTTAATCTACAACAGAGCGCAAAATCGGATTGAAATCCAACTGACGACGGAATGAATGTTCCGTCGCTCTTTACATATTATTACGATTGTAATATTATTATCTCCAAGACTTTAAATATCTGCGAGCATATATATACGATAGTGAAATTTATTATGAGATCAATCGTCAATATTCGCTAGTATTGCGTGTTGCGAATTCGAGTACCCGGCAGCAAACAATCGAAAATTCAACCCTAACAGGCTTTCCAATCCCAAACACTTCGACTTATTACACGTTAACACACACACACACACACACACACACACACACACACACATACATACATACACACACATACACATACATACATACATACATATGCACATACTTACATGAACGGAAACATGTGCTAAACTGCCTTTGCTTTACAATTTTCATGAACAGCTTCGAATCACAAAAGGCACGGCAAGTAAAATACGTTTACCATGATGAACAAACATATCAGCTGATTTAATGAACTTATATATTATATATTGAAATCAAATCGAGGTAAAAGTATATGTTCCAGAAAAAAACAAGTAGGTATAAAAAAAACTCAACAAAAATTAAAAACTGAACCTTAGAATATTTCCGTTTTAATGGTGTTCATATTTTAATTTCGATTTTGTTTTTATCTATTTTTTTTTTTTTTTTTGAGGGGTGGAGTTTATCATTTCTTGATAAATTTAATAAAGTATGACGATAAAAATAAAAATTACCACTGCGTGACATAAATGTGTTTAAGACCTGTGGAAGAGCTATTCATTGCCTAGTGAAAGCGAAATAAGAAACGAAATTAATAGTGTTATACTGCACCGGCGGTACCGGTATATATTGTGTATTGTATACAATAATATTATAGTTTAAAAGAGGGAATCATAGTAGGAAAACACTACAATTTATTTCGGTGTACGTGATGTCTGCAAGTTCATAGTACTTACTCCTTATTACTTTTACTTAAAGCTAAGAGGATTTTACGACAAAAGAATTAATTTATCTTTCACAACACAACCCAACTTGAATATTATAACATTATATATTACACTTAAACGTGTGAAGTTTGAGAACAGTATTTAATTATAATTATAATATTTAGTGGGACTATAAATGTGTATATACTACTGCAAGTATTCGTTAAAGACCTGTGCCGTTAATCGACGATTTTTTACATAAACGTTTGTCGCAATTCATTATTGTTACGTTAAAAAACACTTATTTGACTTAAAATATTTACTACAGCTTGAAAATGTGTTTTTTCAATAATAAACATATCTCTGTAGAGTCTGAATCAGAAATTTTTTATTCATATTAATATATGAATACTGATGCGTCGAGTCTTAAAAGCATCCATCTCATCTTATTCCAATAAATGAAATATTATATATTTTGTTTTCTAAATTTACATTTCAGCATAATTTTAACGAAAAAAAGTGAATAAAAACATTTAAATCAAAAGTATATTACAGTTATAAAGAAAAAAGGAATTTAGATTTATTATCATTTTATTTTATTTGACACTTTACTCTCAGCATATTTATATATTCTTTGACAATCTTCAATATTATTAAGTTCGTATATTATTTTGTAAATACTCGTTTAGCATAATATACATTTTTATTATTTTATTTTTTTCGTGCTTGTCATGATGGACTTACAAGTCATGTTTGTCAAGGCTTGTCAAACCGTCAGCATGATATTGTAATGAAGTTCTCCCGAAGCGCGTAAGGTCACAGGATCTTGGATCTGTGATGACGTAAGTCTGTTACAAAGACCCAAGTCAGTGTTGATCATTTTAGTTATTAAGTATATATTGTGCTGAAATAATTCAATAAAAAAAAAATCCTGATTCCACATGAAATAAATATTTAATATTACATTCAGAAAGAGTAGGATAATCCGATTGAAATTTTGGTATGAAATCTAACTATTTGTTACCATCATTATGTCCAACCGTTTTGTGATAAACTTGTTTTCTTTTAAATTTAATTTTCAATCAAATTACAAGCTATATAATATGGTCACATTCAGTTTGGAAATTATTAAACATTAAACGTGTTTGCCATTTTCAAGTTAAAAAAGAACGGGGGGCCTCGCTTTGCTGTACAGTTGGGGGTGGAGTGTACCTCGTTTATAGGATAGGTCATTATTACAATGGATTTGTTAAATTTGAATGCAATGATAGATATCATTGTATACAAATAACGATTCTAAACGGAGTTAATATGTTTGTCTAAAATGTATATATAATAATATAGTATTTTATATTTAAATTGAATTATAATGCAATTTCGTAAAAATTTAAATTTAAAACAGTCATAAAATTTTTTCCTTTTGGTCCGGTAGAAATTTTTTTATATATTTTTGAAGATTAGCTTATGGACAAACTAGTGTCAAAATTTTGAACCTTAAGTATAAACAGAAAAAATTTTATGAATTTTTATCTACAAAATAACTTGCAAATTATCGTGATTTTGACACATTTTATACAAATTTGAGCTTTATGAGCTTATAAAAAAAAATTGAGTAAAACGATCACCGATATTTTCTAGTGAAGATAAGTTAAGCTTATTATAAACCTTGTATTAAATTTTAGAGAGTTTTTGGCCAGCCAATTAAATTTTATAGGTATTTAAAAAAAAAAATTTTACAAAAATCGAAAATTTAAATTGTCTATAAATAAGTCAAAATATGTCAAAATACTTTGAAAACATAACCACGTATAGAGAACACAAATATAAAGATTTGGTGAAAATTTCAAGTTGTTGCGGTTTTTCGTTTTTGAGTTAAAGCCTTTTAAAAAAAATGTAGTTTGTAAAAACGTGATTTTGCGTAAAGTTTCCAGGTTTTTCGTAATTTTTTTATCGTTTTTTTCGATTTTTTAAAAAAGTATTGAAAAAGTTGGATTTTTGACTTGCCCAAGTACCATCTACGTTTACTTTCCTATCAGAAAAGTTGCTGTTTAAGAAAATCGAAGCATTTTTACTACCAAAAATCGTGTCCTCAGACACAAATAAAAAAAAAAAATTAAAAAAAAAAAATTAAAAAAAAAACGCACATCATTGTAAAACCAATAGATTCCATCACTCCGTTCAGAATCTAAAATCCTAGTCCGAGGATCAATTTCGATTTATATTTTACCAAGATATGAACGAATACAGCCTTATTTATGCTTCAAAAAATATACCAATTTATAATATAGAATATAAAAACTGTATATGTTTAATATGCTGTATAACACGAATGATGAATATACTGATTTCAATAAGATTTTTGAAAATTGTTCAAAAAATGAACATAAACAAAATACTTTTCTCGGTAATTCCTGGACACTAGCAATCAGATTTATCAATAGTTCATTAGGTATTTAAATGTTAATGACATATTAAAAACAACGATAGTGCTTAGACGAGCGGTCAGAGGGTTCTTAAACGAGTAAATAGAAATCTGATTGCAACATTCGTGGTAGGTATCGCATAATCGTACGTGCACTCGAAATTACGTGCCCCGGAATTCAAAGTTCCAAAGCTTAATCTATTCGTCTCGTGCTGGTTTGTAGATCAATATTAGATTCAACATTTTTTCGTGCCCGACTTGACGTTGACAATAAGGCACAATAAATCGTTTTGACGTACAGCGCCATTTTGGACGGAAATCCACGAACTGTTCGCCGCAACTCGGAGAGATGTTCATCTCCTCGGGCGACAGCTAGTGTACAACTACTGTGTATTACTGTATTATCGTAACATCACCTGTACATAAACGGTTGTTTTCTTAATTTACTAATGACGCGCAAGTGCAGTACAGTGTAGTAGTAGTAGTAGTAGTAGTAGAAGTAGAAGTAGTAGTAGAAGTAGTAGTAATAGTAATGGTTATAACAATGCCAAACGAATCGATGCATACGGACGGATTAATTATTTTAAGTGTAAACATATACGCACGGCAGATTCGCGAATGTGATTTTCCGTCGTAATTCCGTTGTAGTATGCTATATTATGTATAGCTATTGCTACACTACGCGTAGGATATACCACTATAACGAGACCAATTTTCGTACCTCACGTACAAATGTACAATTCATGTAGTGAAACGTAACGATTCATCAAAGTTATACCTAAACGATGATAATAAGCCCAATCCTCATTCCCACGCACACATACACACACATCCATATTATCTATTATTACAGATGACGTGTTTTTGTTAGGTACTAAAATACTTGCAGTTTTCTAACACACATTCCCACCATAATTAGGTATACCGATAAATTACGAATTAGTTTAAATCACATTATGAATTATGGACATTATTGTTGTTGTTTTATGTTGGGATGGGTCCGCATGGGCCCTGGAATTCCACATATTATTACATTTTTATAATTAGTAATCAAAGTACAAAATATATGTATAATAGAAATGATTATAGAATAATGAATTATACATATATTATAATATAATATGTATTAAAATATAAATTGGATGGTGATAAAAATCGTTCAAATTCTTAATAAACTTAAATGTGGCATGTGCATTGTTCACGTTCACGTTTTATCTAAAAAAAAAAAAATAGTGACGTTCTCGGGTTTTCAATAAGTACGGAGGTGAATGTCTATAAATACTGACCACGACTAATCGATCACCACCGGCCCACACTTCGCTACAATATACGCGATAACACATCACACATGGCCCTTGGCGTGAGATGTATATTTTTACCACGACTGTAGATAGTACGGTTGTGTAACGAGCTACGAAAAAGTGGCAACCGATAGTTCTTATCAAATGTACGAAAAATGACCAAAAAAGTCACGTTTTGGCGCCAATTATGTCATACTATGCTGTGATTTCATTTAATTTTAGAAATTTAAAAAAAGTTTTATGTGGTAAAATTCAAATAGTTCTACTTGACATCCGCGAAGGGCGCTACTAGTACTTAACTTTTTTGAATCTGAGATAAGAACTTCCGTATGGCGTATGTCACCATTGAACATAGTGTAGTATAGGCCGATGTGCAACCATACGATCTATAGCCAAGATTTTTACGTGTATTAGTCGATTTCAAAGTTGATCACAAAAGCGTGCAATGAACCAAACTTCGGCGTATAACACAATGTACGAATCGTTCTCGGCGACTCTCGCGGCGGCGGCGGTGGAGCGTCAGGGATACATAAGATTATGTTACACACTCCCTGTTTCGGGAATAATTCAAAGTTAACCGTACGGGGCGACGCATGACTGAGATCGATTCACATTGTTCAGTGGTGTTTATGAAATGATAAATTAATACCACCGTAGAACGCGCGCGATCGTCAACGGCCGGATACCGCGACAGTGCTAATATAATATTATAGTCTCGCCGAATCAAATTCACATTAATCGGATCCGGATGGACGGCTTTAAGAGTGGAAGAAGCACACCCATGGTTACGGTGAATTAATCCAATCAGAATAATTAATACAAAACCCAAGCACGACGCATTTATGTTTGCCGGATCTTTTGTATGGTATTTAGAAGCACAGCGCATTTTACACGGCATTTAGTGTGCAAGCCCAGTTTCATGTCGAACACTAGTTGAAAGGAAACATATTTTTCCATTAAGTTCGGGTAAAATATAAATTAAATATTACATTATTACCAAATATTAATTAGCAACTAATATATAATATATATATATATATATATATATATATATATATATATATATATAAAAATATATATATATTTT